>JARDWD010000659.1:0-29972 GCA_029034505.1 Ornithoptera priamus
TGGCGCGTACACGTACTCCTCATTCTACTGGTGGTAGTGTCTCTGTTGCCGGAGACCGTCTAGGTACCGCCGCAGCGCCTATTGCAGCCGACACACAGTACTGTGCGGACATTGCTGTGATCCGGTTTGAAGGGCGCTGCAGCTATCACTGGTAGTAGTGTCTCTGTTGCCGGAGACCGTCTAGGTACCGCCGCAGCGCCTATTGCAGCCTACACACAGTACTGTGCGGACATTGCTGTGATCCGGTTTGAAGGGCGCTGCAGCTATTACTGGTGGTAGTGTCTCTGTTGCCGGAGACTGTCTAGGTACCGCCGCAGCGCCTATTGCAGCCGACACACAGTACTGTGCGGACATTGCTGTGATCCGGTTTGAAGGGCGCTGCAGCTATTACTGGTGGTAGTGTCTCTGTTGCCGGAGACCGTCTAGGTACCGCCGCAGCGCCTATTGCAGCCGACACACAGTACTGTGCGGACATTGCTGTGATCCGGTTTGAAGGGCGCTGCAGCTATTACTGGTGGTAGTGTCTCTGTTGCCGGAGACCGTCTAGGTACCGCCGCAGCGCCTATTGCAGCCTACACACAGTACTGTGCGGACATTGCTGTGATCCGGTTTGAAGGGCGCTGCAGCTATTACTGGTGGTAGTGTCTCTGTTGCCGGAGACTGTCTAGGTACCGCCGCAGCGCCTATTGCAGCCGACACACAGTACTGTGCGGACATTGCTGTGATCCGGTTTGAAGGGCGCTGCAGCTATTACTGGTGGTAGTGTCTCTGTTGCCGGAGACCGTCTAGGTACCGCCGCAGCGCCTATTGCAGCCGACACACAGTACTGTGCGGACATTGCTGTGATCCGGTTTGAAGGGCGCTGCAGCTATCACTGGTAGTAGTGTCTCTGTTGCCGGAGACCGTCTAGGTACCGCCGCAGCGCCTATTGCAGCCTACACACAGTACTGTGCGGACATTGCTGTGATCCGGTTTGAAGGGCGCTGCAGCTATTACTGGTGGTAGTGTCTCTGTTGCCGGAGACTGTCTAGGTACCGCCGCAGCGCCTATTGCAGCCGACACACAGTACTGTGCGGACGTTGCTGTGATCCGGTTTGAAGGGCGCTGCAGCTATTACTGGTGGTAGTGTCTCTGTTGCCGGAGACCGTCTAGGTACCGCCGCAGCGCCTATTGCAGCCGACACACAGTACTGTGCGGACATTGCTGTGATCCGGTTTGAAGGGCGCTGCAGCTATTACTGGTGGTAGTGTCTCTGTTGCCGGAGACCGTCTAGGTACCGCCGCAGCGCCTATTGCAGCCGACACACAGTACTGTGCGGACATTGCTGTGATCCGGTTTGAAGGGCGCTGCAGCTATTACTGGTGGTAGTGTCTCTGTTGCCGGAGACCGTCTAGGTACCGCCGCAGCGCCTATTGCAGCCGACACACAGTAGTGTGCGGACATTGCTGTGATCCGGTTTGAAGGGCGCTGCAGCTATTACTGGTGGTAGTGTCTCTGTTGCCGGAGACCGTCTAGGTACCGCCGCAGCGCCTACTGCAGCCGGCACACAGTACTGTGCGGACATTACTGTGATCCGGTTTGAAGGGCGCTATAGCTATTGTAATTACTGGGGTAACGAGTCTCATCTTATGTCTATAGCGACCAAGTCAATGCGGTGCAGTGTATAACATCCTAACTAGCGCTGCTACGATAACTTCAATCGCTTCAGTAATTTCTCTAATCACAGCGCCCTTCAAACCGGATCACGGTAATATTTGCAAAGTACTATTCACCGGCGGTGGTAGGAGCTGTGATGGTACGTAGACAACAGGACCTACCACCAGCAGAAGCGATCTAGAACATTAGCTACCACCAGACTTAACTATACAGTAGTAAGGTTCATCACACTACTACTAGTGGTAGTTGGAAATTACCTGGTTTACTGCACCGAGGTGATCAGCATCCAGTGTCTCCCTTATGGTGGTGGTCTCCTCATCCGTCTCCAGATGACTCTTCATCAGCTCGTGCCGTTCCACGTTGGACTCTTAATGGTATTAGCGAAGGAAAAACTTTATTAGGTAAATTGCATACACGCTGTATCAGTGTGAAAAGATTGGATGTTCCGGTTTGAAGGACCCGGAAGGAAGGAATGTGTAGTGAAACGGGATGTTTACCATGTGAGACGCCTGCTAGTTATGATGGTATACTCTACGTCACATGTCTCCTCGCTTTGAGAAATGAGATATTGAGTCTTGTTACTCCAGTAATTACACTAGCTACAGCGCCCTTCAAACCGGATCATGAAATGCATACTGCTACTTGGCGGCAGAAATATACCCTGCGGTGGTACCTACCTGGCCGGTCTCCGGCAACAGAGATATTACCACCAGTAATAGCTACAGGGCCCTTCAAACCGGATCACAGTAATATTTGCACACTTCTATTCGGCGGCAGAAATAGGCCCTGAGGTGGTACCAACTTAGACAGTCATCGGCTTCAGATACACTACTACCAGTGATAGCTACAGAGCCCTTCAAACCGGATCACAGTAATATTTGCACACTTCTATTCGGCGGCAGAAATAGGCCCTGAGGTGGTACCAATATAGACAGTCATCGGCTTCAGAGACTACCACTAGTGATAGCTACAGAGCCCTTCAAACCGGATCACAGTTATATTTGTATTACTATTTGGCGGCTGCAATAGACGCTGCAGTGGAAGCTACCTAGACGGTCTCCGGCTACAGAGACCTAACCACCTGTAATAGCAACAGGGCCCTTCAAACCGGATCACAGCAATGTTTGCATACTGCCCGACCTACCTAGACGGTCTGCAGCAACAGAGACATTACCACCATTTTCTATTTTCCTCCAACTTTTCGGTCTACTCTATCAGAACAATATCATCAACTCACCCCCCACATCGCTCCTCACACGCCCCAATTGTCCTCCCCCATTGCCCCCCACTGCTACTTCATTCCGCGCTACTCTTAAAGCTTCTTCAACAATCTCATTTACGCTATCTATGACTCTTCTCATCTCTTCTCCACTGTCTTCTATTATCTCTATCTGTGGTACATCACGTTGCACGGAGGGTGGTAGTGGGATAACTGGAAAAGAATTTAATGGTACACTATCGATTTTTTTTTTTCGTTAGGGTAATTGGGGTTGGAGATAAGAAGATCCAGGCGTAGTGATATAGATCATCATCATCACCATCATCATCATCATCATCATCATCATCATCATCATCATCATCATCATCATCATCATCATCACCATCGCAATAAAAAAAAACAAATATCATTTAGATATGAAGACATAACTGGTGGTAGTGTCTCTGTTGCCGCAGACCGTCTTGGTACCACCGCAGCGTCTATAGCAGCCGACACACAGTACTGTGATCCGGTTTGAAGGACGCTGTTGCTATTACTTGTGGTTGGGTCTCTGTTGCCAGAGACCGTTTAGGTAGGCAACACTGCAGCGCCTATTGCAGCCGAGAAACAGTACTGTGCAAACATTACTGTTATCCGGTTTGAAGGGCGCTATAGTTAGTGAAATTTCTGGGGTAACAGGACTGAACATCCCATTTTTTAAGGCGACGAGCGCAATGTGGTGCAGTGTATACCATCCTAACCGGTGCCACGTTGTTATCGGAAAGCGTATCACTTACCATCAGGTGAACGTCCAGCTGGTGGCGTCGCTCCACAGAATAAAAAGAAAAGACTGGACTCTCTTCTTTAAGGTCATCAGTAACACTGGGTCCTTCTCTTTGGGGAAGAGTCCTTTCGCCTACGTACCTGTCTACCCTGGTGATGATGACCAGGGTTTTGGACATTGGATACATGGTATTAACTCCGTATAAAGATCATGAGCATCTTCATAACAATCACAACCTGATGTGACCACCGCTCGCCAATCTAGAGCTGCTGCTGTTCAGCTAGTACTGCTTTAGTCGACTATTACAGCATTTCGAGGATATGATGATGGAAGAATCTTACTTGTAACTAGACCATTGTTGGACTCCTGGGGGATTGCGATGAAGAACTCCGGCTCTTCACCTAGTACAGGATCTTCAACTCGCGGAGCACCAGGAACTCCAGTGGATTCTGCTGACACTCCCCCCTGCCAAGGAACAGAGCTGGAGTTGAACCAGTTTTAGTCAAAATTTCAGTTGTCATGATAGGAGACCAAGGTCCTTGAAAGACGACGGCGTACCAGAAGAGGCAGCGTTGGCAGACCCTTCACCAGGTGGTCCGACGGTCTGGTGAAGGTCGCGGGAAGCAGCTGGATACGGGCACCGATTGGTGTGGACATCTTTGGGGAAGGTCTATCCAGCAGTGGACCTGATGATGATGATGAAAAGCACCGGTTGAACCGACAAGCCGATACGACTGTAATTGAGGATGATGAGGAGAATATGCTGATATGATGACAGCATCAGCTAGACCTGTTGACCTGGACCAGAGCTGGTCTTCATGATTTTTGGATAGAAAAAAAAATTACTTACACTTCTCTCAAATTTCTTCTTCAAATCTGCAAAATATCCTAATTCCTGCTCCGGCCCTGGACTAGTCTTCTGCATGAATGTAGTCCACGTCTGGTCTTCCATTTCTCTCTTCATCTCCTTTCCATCACTCATCAGCTGGCTCTCGTACTGCGTCTTCATCTTCTGACAGTCAGGACTCAACTCTTCGCGGAGCATGTGCGCTGAGAGGACCCTGGTGAGACTGGATCAAGGGTTGTTCCTGTTAATTCCACCATCATACCATGCCAGACTTCATCAGCACCACCTGGATTAGTAATGACCTCCCAAATGCTATACCCTGAAGGTTAGTCAACGCAGCTGCTTCTGTTCCAGATCACCACTTATTACAGCATGATGTACACTGTTACAAGACAGCTGGTGTCTCATTGCCACATTAATGTCAATAGCTACAGCACCCTTCAAACCGGAACAGTAATAATTTCAAACTACGGACAGCAGAATGTCACCGGTACCTGGACAGTCTTCCGCAAGAGAGACCTTCCTCCAGTAGATGGTGTGAATACTATCAGCTATGGATAACCAGGTGGAGAAGTCAGGGTGTTGGTGACAGTTCAGCCAGAAAGTTGATTGTGAAGACCTAGACTCAGATGTGGACTGCGGTGATGAGGGTAGACACATACCTGATGACGTGGGCCTCCTTAAGCATATCCGTTTCCTTGAATGCTGTGGCCTGACTTGTTCCTATGGTTATATCCTCCATCGTGGCACCTCCTATAACTCCTAGAAATTCAATGAAGGAAAATGAAGAAGATAGAAGAAAAGGAGAACTACAACGGTATGAGATAGTATCAGCCCCGTGTTCTTCTCTTGCGCGATCGGCAGAAGAATTTATAACAAATTTGAATTACCCTAAAGCTGTCTCTCTTCTCTCTGCTTCATTTCTAAGTTTATACTCACTTGCTACTTCTAGATCTGCTGCCTCGTCATCCTTGTCTAAAGCATCTTCTAGATCTGCTGCCACGTCTTTATCTAAACCATCTCTATCTTTAACGTCTTCTTCACCTCTATTATCATGAACTTCTCCGAGTTCATCGACCTGAAATTTTTTTTAATGATTCTTCATCTTTTCAATCTCATCATCAGCGGACAGACGTCCAGGATCCTCGAGGATCTCAACTCGGTAGACCGCAGCGCCTATTGCAACCGAAAAGCAGTAGCGTGCGGATTTTACTGCGATCCGGTTTGAAGGACGCTGATGACTTGTATGTTACATCAATGCGTCAGATTGTTAATGGCGGGCTTATCACTCATCATCAAGTGAACCGGTTCATCTCGTCAATTAATTGTAGTGATAGAAACATGACAATCGATTTGGAAGGTCTAAGTTCATCACCATCACCATCACCATCCGATCAGCTGATGGTAATTTGTTGGTTGTATAAGAAAAGCCGAAAATAGAAGCAAACGTACCTCCTCAATGATTCCTTCTCTAATTGGTACAGAGACTGCTTCAGTCTCTACCATTTCTTCCACGCTCTGCGAATTGGTCTCTGATGGTGGCCCAACTGCAACACTGACAGCATCCTTTTCACTATCACCGACATCTTTAGCTGCATCACATTCTGCAACAACTGCGCCGTTTCCGTTTCCTTCTCCACATTTCTTTCCAAAATCTTCAATTTCTATTTCATTCTCACCTTCATTTATATCTTCTACTTCATTATTTTCCGTTTGCGAAATATTACTCATTTCTGATTTTTCTTCTCTCTCTTCTTCTCGCTCTTCTTCATGTGTTTCCATCAATTTATCCGAATCCATGATACTTTTAGGATCGTTTCCTTCTCGTTTCGATATACCAACTTCTTTTTTATATTCTTCTATATTCTTCAGTGTTTCCGTGATCGCCGAAGTAAGCCGTGAAGTATACTTCAACACTTCTAATATCTCCTCCTGGAAGCGGAAATGTCCAAGGTATGCTTTGAATTTCTTGAAGTATGCAAACTCCAAGGTCTTCAATCATTATTTCATGCCATCCGACTGGCAGCACCTGATGGTAACTGATACGCTCATCAATAACAATGTGGCAGCAGTCACTATGATAAACACTACACCATATTTTACATCAGTCCCATAAACCAAATATTGTCAATAGCAACAACCCTTCAAACCGGATCACAGCAATGTCCGCACAGTGCTGTGTGTCGGCTGCAATAGGCGCTGCGGTGATACCTAGACGGTCTCCGGCAACAGAGACACTACCACCAGTAATAGCTGCAGCGCCCTTCAAACCGGATCACAGCAATGTCCGCACAGTACTGTGTGTCGGCTGCAATAGGCGCTGCGGCGGTACCTAGACGGTCTCCGGCAACAGAGACACTACCACCAGTAATAGCTGCAGCGCCCTTCAAACCGGATCACAGCAATGTCCGCACAGTACTGGGTGTCGGCTGCAATAGGCGCTGCGGCGGTACCTAGACGGTCTCCGGCAACAGAGACACTACCACCAGTAATAGCTGCAGCGCCCTTCAAACCGGATCACAGCAATGTCCGCACAGTACTGGGTGTCGGCTGCAATAGGCGCTGCGGCGGTACCTAGACGGTCTCCGGCAACAGAGACACTACCACCAGTAATAGCTGCAGCGCCCTTCAAACCGGATCACAGCAATGTCCGCACAGTACTGTGTGTCGGCTGCAATTGGCGCTGCGGCGGTACCTAGACAGTCTCCGGCAACAGAGACACTACCACCAGTGATAGCTGCAGCGTCCTTCAAATCGGATCACAGCAATGTCCGCACAGTACTGTGTGTCGGCTGCAATAGGCGCTGCGGCGGTACCTAGACGGTCTCCGGCAACAGAGACACTACCACCAGTGATAGCTGCAGCGTCCTTCAAACCGGATCACAGCAATGTCCGCACAGTACTGTGTGTCGGCTGCAATAGGCGCTGCGGCGGTACCTAGACGGTCTCCGGCAACAGAGACACTACCACCAGTGATAGCTGCAGCGTCCTTCAAACCGGATCACAGCAATGTCCGCACAGTACTGTGTCGGCTGCAATAGGCGCTGCGGCGGTACCTAGACGGTCTCCGGCAACAGAGACACTACCACCAGTAATAGCTACAGCGCCCTTCAAACCGGATCACCACCGCAGCGTGCATTCCACCGCCAAACCTTGCCCTGGCCCCACCTCGGGAGGGGATGCTGCAACTGTAGCCAAGCAAGGCTATCGAGTAGCAACCACAACGCATTCGATACAGAATGCCGCATTAGGCGCAAATGGGACGCTTTAGCTCGTGCTACAACAGCATACTGCTAAGGGCAGCCCTAGCTGTATACCAGCAAGAAATTCCTTTTCGTCGAGTCCTCGGAAATCCTCCAAAGCAAGGAACTGGCCACCAACGAGTTGATGGTGGAGGCCAGGAAACGCAATGTAACTCTTGCGCTGCTTCAGGAACCGTACGTGGGAGGCCGAAAGAATATGAAAAATTACAGAGGGGCGAGGATCTACCAGAGCACGAACCAAGGTGATGGAGACGTCAAAGCGACGATGGTTGTCTACGATGACACCATAGACGTCAGACAATACCCCAAGCTCACCACGAACATCGTAGTGGTGGGGCTCCAGACCCGTGCCTGGGAGATCACTGTAGCATCATATTACTTTGAGCCGGATCAACCCATTGAACCGTATCTGAGGCAGCTCAAGAGTATCCAAGATGAGATACTGAGGAAGTTCCTTGTCATAGGCGGCGACGCGAACGCCAGAAAGCACCTGGGGGGGCGGCTGCACCTTAGACCTGAGAGGCGACGAAATGTACTCGACCTTAGCAGAGATGGACCTGCAGGTATCAAACGAAGGACACGTACCTACGTTTGATGCCATCAGGGGGACCAAAGGTACTCCAGGTTAGTCGATGTGACTGCCTGCTCAACGGATCTGCTGCATGTAGGGGGGGATTGGGTCGTGGACGAAACCGTGACAAGTTCAGATCACAATGCAATCTCCTTCAACATAAATCTTGGGAAATCTGAAGGTACGGAGCCGACTGGTCCAAATGTCGCGAGAAATTAAGATCAGCGGCCAGACGACAGTCAAGATAAACAAAAGAGGCAGTAGCCGCTATTGCCAACCCTAGCGAGTTGGACTCCTTGACGGAGGAGTACCCTGGCATCGTTAAAAACGCCTGCGAGCACCCCCTCCCGAAACAGAGGTCCAATGAAAACCTTTGTTATCCGTTGCGCAGCGCCGATCAGACGAGCAAAAGTGGTGGGGGAGTACCTACAGGCTAAGGAAGAGTACGAGGAGGAAGTCACACGCTGAAGTCGCCAGCTGGAAGATTTTCTGCGAAAAGCAGGAAAAGGCAAGGAATTTATCGAGTCATCGGACGAACCACCAAACGTCACGAGGACCTGCCTTTGGAGGTCGGAGGCAAAGTGTCCGATTTCGAGGACTCCGCCAAAATACTCGCCGAAGCTTTCTACCCGAACGACAGTACGGAGCTCCATACACCATACCACCAGGGTGTAAGGGAAGAGGCCAACATTGTGAATGACAGATCCAGCGATCACTCGAGGGATCCTCCGTTCACAATGCTCGAGCTCCAAAACATGGTAGAGAGTTTCAACCCGAAGAAAGCCCTGGGTGGTGATGGGGTTTTACCGCCGACATCTGCAGACACGCCATAGCTCATAATCCGGAATTTCTCCTATCGCTGGCCAACAAGTGTCTGGAACTGGAACACTTCCTCTGGAAGGAAGCTGTAGTTGTGATTCTCAGGAAACCTGGAAAGGACAACTACATGCTCCCAAAGTCCTGCAGACCTATAGGGTTGTTGCCAGTGATGGGAGAAATCCTGGAGAAGCTGATAGTCAACCGACTAAAATGGCACATTCTCCCGGGCATAAGTACTCGCCAATACGGATTCATGGCACAGAGGAGCACTGAGGACTGTCTCCATGATCTGGTGAATCATATACGGCAAAAGGTAGAAGAAAGGAAGGTTCTCGTTATGATTTCGCTGGACATAGAGGGGGCCTTCGACAATGATTGGTGACCAGCCATAAGAGTCCGATTGGCTGAGGAAAAATGCCCTGCCAACATCAGGAGAATGAGAGACAGTTACCTGCAAGACCGGAAGATAGCGGTGAGATACGGCGGTGAAACCTTCACCAAATCGACGACAAAAGGCTGTGTACAGGGTTCTATTGGAGGCCCCATATTGTGGAACCTCCTTCTAGACTCTCCCCTGCGAGGATTAGAAGGAAATGGCGCGTATTGTCAGGCGTATGCTGATGATGTTATCTCGTTGTTTGATGCGACCACGGCGCGAGATGTAGAGGCACAGGCCAATTCTGCTCTCGCCTATGTTCAGAACCGGGGTGATAAGAACAAACTAAAATTTGGACCAGCAAAAACGAAAGCTACACTCTTCACCAGGAAACTGAAACATGACACCCCAGTTCTGAAAATGGGAGGGACAGAAATTGGTCGGTCCGAGTCAAAGTGCTTGGGTTGGATATAGACAGCAAGTTAACATTCAATCAGCATGTGGCAGAGACCTGCCGGAAAGCAGCCACCATCGCCACACAACTGACCAGAGCTGCGAGGGTCAGTTGGGGCCTCCACCCGGAGATCGTAAGAACCATTTACACAGCCACCGTCGAGCCTATTATGACTTACGCAGCCAGCGCCTGGGCTCCAGCCACCACAAAAATTGGTGTGCAAAAACAGCTGCACAACATCCAAAGAGGTTTCGCACAAAAGATCATTAAAGGCTTTAATATTCTGGGGTAAAAAAAAAAAAAAAAATTATACTTAGCTGAAGTTACTCTATATTATACATTAATTACAATTATCATCATTACTATTATTGGTTTTACATTATAATACTTACTTTTGTTATTATCGTTACTTTTATTATACTTTTTACTTTTATTCCATTTTATTCTACGCATCTCTCTCACATGAGAGCATGGTAGAAATAAATAATACTTAATAATAAATACCTGGTACACAATTTCATTGTCATTAGCACCAATGATTACATAAAAATAGATTACATAAAACAATCATTAATAATTTAATCAACCACGGAGAAAATTTAACTTTTTATATATAGATAACTAATTAAATAAGGTCTCCGATTATGTCAGAGGACGAGCTCGAAAAGTGTATTCTTACACTGCCGTCAGGACCACACCTGGCGGAGGGTAAAAACAAAAAAAAAAAACCTCGGAAGGGCAGTGTTGGACTAGCCGCGGCCGTGTGCGGACGCTGCCTGAGAGAGCTCCGCACCTAAAAAACTGACGCGTAATTCCATTTTGAAAAAAGTTGAGGTGAAATGGCGGTTGTTATATATCGTTGGAATCGTCTCGTTTGGTGCAGTGCAGTGGTGCAAAAACCGGAAAAATCCGGCTAGTGGGTGAAAAGTTATTAACCGACAAACCAAAAAAGTGAGGTTAAATTCGGTCGGGCGCAAACGCCACCGAAACGAGATCGGCGACCCAACTCTTTTTTGGTGAATATAAGTGCCCCCCCACCAGTCTCCGTAATCCCTCCAAATATCAGATTTTTCTGGACAGGGGTTGCGGAGATATAGGACTTTTTCTGCAAACCACGTGGCACGTGGTCCAGGATCCGGATGATGCACGGACAAGTGGTGTATACCACTTGAAAGACGACGTCGAGGCGAACTCGCTGACACCTCGGGGTGACTGATCCGACCCCGGGGGAAGAGAAATAAGAGGTGGAAAAGTCAAAAACCACCCTCAACTTCGGAGAGAAAAATCTCAGGACCTGAAGCGGTGACCCCCCACTTTCTGGGGCTCGTTGGAAACGGCAGGACAAGAGGAATCCAACGATACCCCACAAGCGGGGGGTTTATATAAAAAATTAGGCCTAGAATAATTAATTAATCGAGGGACGCCACACGGAGCCAAAATACACCCCTGGAGGCGCCGGAGGAATACAGGTGAGTCAAGAAACTTTTCGGCTACGTTAGAAAATTCCCCTTTTATTTAAATTAATAGAAAAATATAAAATATTTGGCTCACTTTTTGGAAAACAATTAAAAAACAGTTGGTAAATTCAAAATTAAAACTTTCGGCAATTTTCCTGAATTGCAAATCCATCCAAAAATTATCTGAAAAATTGGCCCAAACTCTAAATTGAATCCTGTATCCAACGGTGGTCGCCCCACAGCGCTAGCTAATCTCCCGGGGGAGTTATAAAGGAAACAAGGAGGGCAACGAACCGCAAATAAGCGCGGATATCGTGGCTTTCCAGTACCAGCCATAATAGGTACAGTTGTTATAAAATACCTGATACCCCCTCAAGAGTTTAAATTAGATAATACGGTGGAGCAAAATTGTAAGGGGAAAATAACAGCTGTACGGGGCGGGGCTGGTACTTGGCCCTGTAATACTGGTGAAATACCAGCGGCGTCCCCCAGCTATACCAGGTACCGGTACCAAAAATAACAGGTTTCAGGCAAAAAAAAATTTTGTTCTTTTTTTTTAATTATATTATGTCTAATAGTTTTAAAAATAAATAATTGGAGTTAAATTTGAGACGGTACCGATACCTGGTATACCCAGCACTAGGCGGCACGGACTTGGCCGGCAGAGCCGACTTCGCTAAGCGCCGCGAAGTACGGCGCAGAGGGACACTGGCGGGTAACTCCAAATATAATTTTATAAATTTATATATATATGTATTGATTATTTTGAATTAAGTATTTATTTATAAGAATATATATATATATTATATCTATACATATATTTATTTATTTATTTAGTATTTAACTGGTTGGAGTTATCCGAGGGTGTTCCGCTGGTGCTCCCCGTTGTACGTGGGAAGCACATTACATTAAGGGCCCTATTGCATTAGGATTAAGTGTGTTATAGATTTAGACGAGTTCCCCCTGCGTATTCCCTCACCCCTCGCCATGATCCGCACCCCCCCCGAAGAAGGCGGACGCGGGCGACGTGACCCTGCCTAGTCAGGCAGGAGACACGACTAGAGAAAGCACGTCGCCCATTATAGAGAGTAAAAGACGAGGCAGCGTCAGGAGTGTGGGGGAGTGGGAGAAGGCGAGGGAGAAGAGGAAGACCTCTCCCCGCAAAGTTGCCCCCGCCACGAAGCCAAAAGCAAGAGCCCCTACACCACAAGACAAGCTGGTGGAGGAGCGGTCGCCGGCGGCGGCGGGCGCTGCAGAACCCTCCAAAGAGGGAAAACCGGCCCCCGCCGACCTAACTTAAAAACTGAAATTAAGGTGGAGGTGACCGCTGCGATCGACAGGCTCTACCAGCTTGTCAAGGAGACCGAGGCGGACAGGACACGTAAGAGTCCTGCCCCGGGGGCCTCTGAGAAGGTGAGCGTGGAGCGCGGGACCGGGGGTCGCCAGGAGAGTCCCGCGCGACCCCCACCGAACCAGGGGCAATCCGACCTCCTCCTCAGGAGGATAGAGGAGCATGGGCGACTCCTGGAGGCTAACGGCAAGGAGATCGTTAGGCTCCGGGAGTCGCTCAAGGTCGTGGAGGAGGAGGGTGCCCGGCAAAGGGGCTCCTATGCGGCCGTGGCGTCAGTCCCGGCAAAAAGACCCCCACCGGGTGGCGAGGCAACACACTCGGTGGCGGTCTCGTCGGGGGAGGCGACGGGGGAGCAGGTGTTGGGGAAGATCCGCGAGGCCCTCAACGCGAAGGAGGAGGGCCTCCGGATCGACAGTATCAACCTAATTAGCGTCACGTTATGAGCAGGCGTATCACTTAATATCAGGTGAATGTCTCGCTCGTCTCATCATTGAATTGTATTATATATTCTTCGTAAATTAATTACATTAATTTATTTTAATTAAATAATTAGATTCTTTGTTCAGAATCGTGTTCAATTACAAAGAAGTTACTCACCTCAGTTGCTGGAGGTCTATCGGAGCCTCCTCTCAAGCCGGGCTTGATAAAACGACAGCCCAGCTTTGCACCGCCCTTCAAACCTGATTTAGTATATACAGGACTTGTAGGCGGTGATGGTAACGGCGGGCTGTACACAATCCTTTCGCCTATAACTGTTTCTATAGACGGTACAAGGTCCTTTCTGTCCCTGCGAGGGTCTTCCTCGGTGGAAGACGGGAGACACTCAGGACTTGGAACTCTTGGAACGGGTGTCGATGATCTGCTTTTGGGCAACGGGGCAGTGAGCCTGAAGATGTATTCGTCTATCAATGGCGTTGGAGGTGCTGTCGGTGATTGGACTTCACCGTTCGTAATAGATTGACTACCAGCAAGTTGTTCTGTATATCCGGTTTGAACGATCGTAACGCTAGAATTAGCGCTGATTGTTGCAGAATCGGAGACGGAGAGAGAAGCAGCTAGGTCTCTAGACGTACCATCATACGACACTGAACTTTCTCTAAGAGACGTTTCTTGAACACTTGGATCAATCATTTTGGAAGCTGCAGAACTGCGTCGGAAATCTGGAAAATCGAGTAAAACCTCTTCAGTCTTCTTTAGTCTTTCTCTATCAGTTCTTAATGATGAGGCCTGTCTATGAGATTCTAGATTAATTCTTTTCTGAGCTGATCGATCGTATATTTCGAATAATTGAGATGAACCAGCATTTGTTGTATCAACGTTGACATCAGTCGCTCTGATATAAGTTAAGTCTTCTAACTCAAACACAGGCTTGATAATTTCTTCTTCTCTCTTAATAATTGTAAGTGCTGCTGATTCTTCTGTTGCTGCTTTAAGTTCTTTATGTCTTTTTCCTTTCAAATGTTTCACTTCTTCCGATTTTTCAGACAGATTCTGTATTTGTATCCGTTTTAACTCAGCCTGTGACCTTTCTCTCGCATGTATGATATCTTCTGAATAATCAACAATTTGTATCGAATTAGGCTCTTCGTCTGTTATCTCTTCAATAACGATCTCTGATTCATCTCCTGCGCTCTCCATCTCGATTCCAACTGATCGTTCTTGGAATTCTTCGTCGACGTGTACCTCTTTTAGATCTCGTTTTGTGCCTACAAGCACAGTCTGATCTGTTTTGGAAATTGATTCGTGTTTTGTCTTTGACAAAGAAAATTCACAGCTCATTTCTTGAAGGATTTCCGTCTCCTTTGCTTTTGCTTTTTTCTTAATCACTTTTCTTTGGTTTTTGTGCAAACAATGAGATTCTTTTGATTTAATAACCTGAATGTCTTCTTCGATATTTGAAGCACTTAAAATACTTCTAGCTTCTATTTGTTTTCTAGTTTTCTGTAATAAATTGGAAGTTTTATCTACAGCACTTATTTTAGTATCGGATTTACTTATGTTCTCAGTAGCTACTGACTTTACCGCCTCTTTAGCCGCTTTCATCGGGCCATCTTCCAATTCGGTATCTTCAACTAATTCCAAAATGGGATGTTCATCTTCAATCACTGCAGGTTTGACAAATTGTTGCCGAGATCGCTCGATGTTTTGTTCCTTCTTAGTAGCTATATATTCAGCAGTAAGATTTTCTTCTGCACTCATCTCCAAAATAGAAGCGTTATTTGTAAACGCAGCTGTATCCGGTTGTAGTTTTACTGCCGCCGATTCTTCAGCAGGACAAATGCTAATATTGTCATCAACAGAATATAGATTTATATTTATTGTCTCTGCCGTAGCTTTTCCCGTAGCGTTTGCAGTTTTAAAGACATCACTCTCAATGTTTCTACTTATTTTTTCTTCAATAAAACGAATGGCTTCATTACTTTCTATAGAATCATAATCAAAAGTAACATCGTTTGGTGTTGCCATACCAATGGATACAACAGATTCATAATGATCATATTCTACAATTATATCAGCGTACTGATTCGCTTCATTGTTATTAAGTGAAGTTACTTTCACTTCAATAAAAGCTTCATCAATATAATTTACAGCAGCTTCACACATTGCAAGAGTTCTTCCAAAATCTCTCACTTCTATGAGCAATGAAGCCGTTTCATTCTGGGTAACTTCTGTTTCCTTTGGCGTTACTTCAAGAGTTGGTAATTCTAACAACATCATTGTTGGTGTACATAGTAGTGTTGATTTAAAATATGCCTGTGGTTCTGAAGAAGTAAGAGCGATTTCTTCTTTTAATTTCTCTACATTATAGTATTTAATATCCTCTAGTGGAATTCTAGAAGTTCGCATTACATCTACACAATAAGAAACTGAGAACATTAAATATTTCCCTTCCACAGATATGTCTGCTCTCTCTTCTTGGAGATCTTCTATCACTAAAGCGTCGGGTATGTTGTAAGAAGTAATCGTTTCCCTCATGACAGGCACAGCAGACGGTAAAGTGGAGGTTAATGTTTGCGACTGCTCTATCAACAGAACCGCTTCCGGTTTTAATACTTCCGCTACAAACGGAAATGTTTCCTCTAAATCAATATTCATTACTCTGTTAATCGCAACACACGTTGCAATGGTCGACGCAAACGTATTTATTTCTTCAGCGATTTCTGAATTTTCTTTCTGGATTATTTCAACTTCTAGAATTTCAGCTACTTCATAATTCATAATAATTTCTTTACATACGGATGTACAAAATGGCAAAGCGGACGTGAATACATTTGGTTCTGTATCTATTGTAGAAACCAGTTCGCAGACTTCTTCTATATTTAAATCGTGGTATTCCTCTAAAGCTATTATTTTTTCTAGACTAACGCCTGTACATATTGCTAGTGGTTTTACTAAAACGTCTACCACCTCATCTGTTTCTGCATGGTCTACATCAAAATGTGCAGTTACAAGAGATTGTGCTTCGATAAAGATTGTATCAATTTGGACGTTAACTGATGCACACACGGGTGAAGCTGAAGCGAACACGTCCGGTTCCGTACATTCCGTTGCAAATTGTTCCTGAACCTCATCACGCTCGAGATCCTCACACTCTTCTAATTCTAAATCAGCTGACAAACAGATATCACAGCACGTTATCGCCGCTTCAACAAAGACCCTTTCCTCCACAGATGGCACGGCTGACTCTTCAGCAGCTGATGTTACCAAAGCCCGTGTTTCATCTAAGTATATACTTATCTGTGTATAACTTGGAGTAGAAACAGGTAAAGCCGTAACAAGAGCTGGTGGTTGTAATAATTCTGTAACAGACTGTTCCAGAATCTCATCTACTGTGAAAGCTTCACTTTCTTCTAGAGCTACATCAGCAGCTACAATCACAGCAACAGATACAGCCAATGCTGTTACAGATATGTTCTCTACTTCACTTATTTCAGCGTGTTCTTCTTGATTCTCTGCAATCGTGAAACATTGTGTCTGAACATAAATGATATTAATATCTTCCAACTGTGATGTACCTATTGCGAGTGCAGTGGAAAATATATCTGATTCTAAACACAGTTCTGCGAATTCTTCTCTCATTTCATCTAATTCTATAACATCACATTCTTCTGAGCGATAAAGATCCACACCAGTAGCTGGTACCATAACAAACTCTTTAGTCTCTTCTTCAGATTTTGCTGTCTCATCTGTATCGTCTTCAACGTCGATTATATTAGCTTCAGTGAAATTAATATTCAAATGTGAGAGCAATGGTATCGCTAATACCAAGATTGTCGCACGCTGTGGTTCTTCATCCTCAGCAGCGGATTCCTCAGTAACTCTGTCTACATTGATTGTAGTACCTTCTTCGATAAGAATTATTAGATCTTGACAGCATGGAGTACATAACCCTCGTGCTTCACAAAAGTTATCATCATCAGCGATAACATTTGCCGTTACTTTTTCACCTCGTTTCAATTCAAAACTATCAACGTCATGGAAAATTACAGACGTTTCATTAGTTGCGCAAATAAATGTAGTAACAGAAAATTCTCCAACGTCTGTAGTTATTTTAGCTTTTTCCTCATCTATTTCATTATTTACAAACAGATCTGTTTCTTCTAGATTCGTTGTAACATCTTGAATAGTAGCATTATTTACTATCTGTATCATTCTCATTTGTAACATTTCTATTGACGGTGTTAAATATTCGAGTTCAATCATATTATTATCAAAATATTCACCTTCTTCATAGTTAATATTAAACTGCGTTGCAGTATAAACAGTTTCAACTCTCCCGTCTTCTTGCTTTCCGCCACTAATAGCAGCCACTTCTAGATTTTTTTGTTCAAAATCATTAAAATCAGTATCTATTTGACAAAATACTGTATCTGTGTGTTTGATACTAGCGATATTGATTATATCATTAATAGCATAATTATCAGTTTCTGTATTGTGTGCAAATTTGTATTCTAAATATTCATAATCTCTATTGTCAACTCGATCTAAAATTGCACTGGTTTGTTTCAATGTCTCCGTATCGAAAATTTTTGCAGTGTTTTGTTCTTGTATTTCTACGCTTACTGCAGATGTCTCTTCTGTATCAGTTGATGTAACAGATTCGATTAAATTTGTATCGTCCGTATCACTAGTGTGTATCGTCGTTGCTCTATTGATTGCTTGAACAGCATGAAATTTATCGTTTTCTATTACCGGTACGACATTACGCTGATCTAAAGAGAGATTGTTAGTCGACTCCTCTTCTACTGTATCAAAATTGTTTGCGACTCCGCTAGAAGCTGTTACAAATTTGTTTTCAGTTACAGTTGTTCTAACTGATTCTTCAACTTCAACAGCATCTATTAACTCTTGGTCAACAACGGGTATTACAGCAGCTTGATTAGCAATTCTCGCGACAACGTATTCATCAGCTTCGACTATTGTAGAAGCTATGTTCTCTACGCTTACATTTTCTTTTACTTCTTCGTTCGTTCCTTCTCTACGGAAAATATTAGCTGTGCTTAATTCTTCTGTCTCTATGCTTATCGCAGGTTGTGTTATATCGACGATCATTACTCTATCTTGTATTGTGTCTAATGCATCACTTATCTGTTGCATCTGTCCAACGTAAATCTTATCTTCTTCTACAAAGAACGGTGATGTAATTTCAGCTCTGTAGTTATCTGTATCAAAAACTGTAGTCAAATCCTCTGTAACATCATTTGAATCCAATGCATTTGTTCTTTTGTCGTTCATCAGTAAATTTTCTGTAATCTCTTTTGTTTGTTTATACTCTGCTTCACCGGACGCGTTATTAACTACTTCTTCTATTTCAGGAATAATATACTCTTCTTTCTTTAGAATAATATTATCAACAGTTGTTGTTGCAATTTTCTCTTCATCAGTTTCCTCATTAATCTGTAATGCTGTGTCGTTTTGCAAAATAACATCACTGGGAACTTGTTTATGTTCGACCGTAACTGTCGCTACGTAATCAATTTTCAGCGCTGTATTTATTTCAGATTTTTCAGTCGCATAAACATCTAAATATTCAGATATTTTTTCATTTTCACAATTCTGTATGGATTTGTTAAATTTATCACATTTCCGTGACATTATTGTATTGATAGCCTCTGTTACGTTGTGATCTGTAATCTCTTTAGATACAACAGTATCCGTTTTTGATTTGGAAATGTTACCATCGAATATCGCATTTCTGTTCGTATACACATGTGCTTCTACTACAGCGATGTACATTAGTGCATTCAGTGGTATATTGTACTCCAGCTCTGATGCTTTGTCACCAGACTGAAAGCCGGATCCTCTTCTATGTTCCATCAATCTTCTTGCAGCTTCTAAAGTGGCAAGCTTTATTTCCTTCTTCGCGCGTTCCCGTTCGTCGCGACTCATCGCAGATAGCCATGAGAAATGATCGACGTTTGTGATTGCTTCTCCTCTGCTGCAGCTCCTCGGTCTGCTTCTCTTTCTGTGAACATCTTTCATATTGAACTTCTCTTCCAATTCCGTTATGACCGTGTCCATTTTTTCTGTCAACTCAACCGGTATTCTTGATACTGTCCGTGCTATATCCGGACCGGACAACTTCCGATTTTTAAAACATTTACTTCTTTCAATGATTAGGTCTTCGCGATAGGTTTCCGATTTAGTACTTTCACTATTCATATCACGATTAAAGTCTAGACTTTCATTATTATTTTCATATCGAATATTATCTAGATTGGGTCTAGATCTAGATAAGTATACCATTATATTCGTCAGGTAGAGAAGAAATATTTTTAATAAAGCATCACAGTGATGTGATGGTCCAGATCTTTTTATCTGCGTTATCATCTGCATACCTCTTAAGTATGCATCCGTTTGAGCCATTAGTTTTGTATCAGTATCAATCCGTGCTTGTGTATCAATTTTAACACGAACATCATCTCTGTCTTTGGCTGTAACAATCGATTCTTTAACTTTCCTCTCAAATATTCCTGATTTTCTTCTCACAGATCCAGGGTCGATGGTCTCTTCGATTTCCTGGATTAAGAATCGTTTCCTGTCATCATCAGATCCATCTTTATCACTTATATCCATCATCGCGTCAATCATCTCGTAATAACGCACAGATTCCTTTACAGGTGGAAGATGGTCATCATTCTCTTCATCTAAATTCTTCTCTAAAAATTGTTCTGCAGGTTTCCTTCTCTCTCTCATCTCAGCGTCAATCTCTTTTACAATCTCCTCAGCAGCCGACACAGCTTCCTCTATACTATCAGCCACTACGTCACTAGCAGCAGATTTCATGCTGTCACCAACTTCAACAGTCCTGCGCGCTGGTGGTGGACAATTGATGATTCCCATTTCACCCCCCACTCCCTCTCCACATCTCATTTGACGTATTCTCTTAAAGATTCTATCGTCGACTTGCAACCAATTAATTCTTTCGCCATCCGGATCGTAGTCTTCCGAGATTGGTAATTTAAATTTTTTGTCTGCGCCTTTAGGTTCTTCATGCATGCTGCAGCTGGAGGGGGGCGTGGGATATTCTGAGTGGAGGGTTTCATGGTAGAGCTCCGTGGAGAACGGTCGGAACTGTTTGCTTCGTTCGGCTACATTCGCGGTTTCGAGGGTGCGCGGTACCTCCAAGTACACCTCGGCGGGCCGCGGCGTCCGGTTTGTAGGTCCTTGGTCTATAGATTCAGTTCCCGCATGGATGTCGCCTAAGACCGGATAGTAGCGCCCTCTGTGAACGATTTAAAACAACTCACTGATGGTAGTCTGTTGCCGTAGACCGTCTAGAAACCACCCCCACCCCTCTATACTGTGCGGACATTACTGTGATCCGGTTTGAAGGGCGCTGTAGCTGTAACTGGTCGTAGTGTCTCTGTTGCCAGAGACCGTCTAGGTACCGCCGCAGCGCCTATTGCAGCCGAGACAGAGTTCTTTGCGAACATTATTATTATCGGGTTTGAAGGGTGTTGTAGCTATTACTCGCGATAGGTCTCTGTTGCCATAGACCATCTAGGTACCGCCGCAGCTTCTATTACACCCGGCAGACGGCCGGTGCGAATATTATTATTATCCGGTTTGAAGGGCGTTGTAGCTATTACCCGCGGTAGGTCTCGGTCGCCGGAGACTGTTTAGGTAGGTAATATCACAGCGCCTATTGCAGCTCGTAAGCAGTATTGTGATCCGGTTTGAAGTGAGCTTTAGCTATTGAAATTACTCAGGCAACAAGACTCAACATCTTATGTCTAAGGCGAAGAGCAATATGGTGCAGTGTATATCATACTAACTATCGCCATGTTATGGGCAGGTGTATCACTCACCATCAGGTGAACGTCCTCCTCACCGCGTCGCAAGATGAAAATTAAAAAAAAAAAAGTGATATCCAAAGTATATACACAAAACACTTGAAGTTAAATTAAAACGGAAATAAGTAGAACCAAATAAACCGGAAGTTGAAAGAAAAGCTTTATTTCCGTTATGTATCAAGTATCAAGTATTCAAATCCTCATATACAGGCACTACATAGTCACGAGTATATCGAAATCGGCCGATAGAGGCCCACTGTTGGACATGTTTGCCCAAAAAAAAAAAAAAAACTTACTCCCCATAGACCAAGCGATACTTCGTCATGGTAACATGGTGCACTGATACACACTGCGCTAGATCGATCAATGATTTAAAGATCTATAGATCATCGGTGCGCTGCGAATGATCTACGGATCGGATTAGAATTCGAATTGGGGTTCCGCAACGAAATTGTGGACTTGTCTATTTTTTTTATTTTTTTTTATATTGATCGTGTTTAATGTGCCGTTGCGGAAATAATTTCTCCAGCTACCGATCCTTCGAACCGGATAGCAGCGACGTTTGCATATCACTATTGACCTGGAACAGGAGTTGCCGTTGTATTTAGACCACGAGAGGAGTTTCAATACTCTGGCTCCACGTACGTTGGTATGGATGCGGTGCTGTTATGATCGCTGATTTACAATATGGTGGTAATGGCGGTGGTGGTGATGGTGGTAAGTCAGGCGGGTTGGAAGAATTACATCACCATCCAAATAATGTGACCTTTGACCTCGTATCTTTACCATTGTGAATAGCTGAACCATGAGGATAGTTAAGCATATCCAAAATATCTGGAACAGGATCTTTGTTCTGTCATCATTACCATCAGCCCACAGCAGCCCACTGTTGGACATAAACCTCTCCTATAAACAAACCTGAATGAGGTACGCGAAGGATGTGAAACAGTTCTCTTTAATTTGAGAGAGAACAGGATGGTTAGCAGTCTGCGAACATTACCCTGTTCCGGTTTGAAGGACGCTGTAGTTACTGGGGTAACGAGACAACATATTATGTCTCACGAGGGCCATGTGGGGGTTATGTGTAGGAGTAACACTTAATTTCAAGTGAACATCACATACAATAAAAAAAAATGTAAAGAACCCACTATAATGTAGACGGACTCGCGCTTGATGCTGATGATTCATACAGTTCGGAAATAAATCAATGGCACGTTCATGATGAAGGTGTATTGGCAATGAAAGTGATGACGGCGACGCGCGCCATTTTGGTTTTATACAAGTAGTGAGGGTTGTAGGTACTGCCGCAGCGCCTGTTGCAGCCGGCACGCAGCACTGTGCGGACATTGCTGTGATCCGGTTTGAAGGACGCTGTAGCTATTACTGGTGGTAGTGTCTCTGTTGCCGGAGACCGTCTAGGTACCTCCGCAGCGCCTGTTGCAGCCGGCGCACAGTACTGTGCGGACATTGCTGTGATCCGGTTTGAAGGACGCTGTAGCTATTACTGGTGGTAGTGTCTCTGTTGCCGGAGACCGTCTAGGTACCGCCGCAGCGCCTGTTGCAGCCGACACACAGTACTGTGCGGACATTGCTGTAATCCGGTTTGAAGGGCGCTGCAGCTATTACTGGTGGTAGAGTCTCTGTTGTCGGAGACCGTCTAGGTACCGCCGCAGCGCCTGTTGCAGCCGGCACACAGCACTGTGCGGACATTGCTGTGATCCGGTTTGAAGGGCGCTGCAGCTATCACTGGTGGTAGTGTCTCTGTTGCCGGAGACCGTCTAGGTACCACCGCAGCGCCTGTTGCAGCCGGCACACAGCACTGTGCGGACATTGCTGTGATCCGGTTTGAAGGGCGCTGTAGCTATCACTGGTGGTAGTGTCTCTGTTGTCGGAGACCGTCTAGGTACCGCCGCAGCGCCTGTTGCAGCCGGCGCACAGTACTGTGCGGACATTGCTGTGATCCGGTTTGAAGGGCGCTGCAGCTATCACTGGTGGTAGTGTCTCTGTTGCCGGAGACCGTCTAGGTACCGCCGCAGCGCCTATTGCAGCCGACACACAGCACTGTGCGGACATTGCTGTGATCCGGTTTGAAGGACGCTGCAGCTATTACTGCTGGTACTCTCTGTTGTTTTTATTCTGCAGCATTCCTCCGCTTTGCGAGGCATTCGGTTATCAAACAAGTTTTTTTTCTACCATTTAATTTCCTTTTATTCGCATTCCAAATCTCGCGCTTCTACTCTTCACACATTCTTTCATTCTTTTTCTCTTTTCTCCATCACATTTTCTGTCATACCTACCCGTCTACTCCTTTCTCTTCTCCACTCATCGCCTCTCTTCTCTCGCCACATTTCTTATTTCTATTATTTTCTATTACATTTCATTTCACTTTCCATTACATTTCTCTCATACTTGTAATACTTTGATAATTTTATTTCTCTTTCTTACTCAATAATTATTCTCAATAACATTGTTACATATTTCTATTTCTCAACTACTTTCTAATTTACATTTTCTTTCTCTTTTCTATCTCTTCTCTACTATTCTCCAATTCTTTTTTCTGTTTTATTTCTGTCAGTCACTTTCTTATAACTTCTCTGCAATGGTAGTCTTTGCCGTCTTAGTGGGAATCGAAACTTCGCGTTCCCACTGTTGGGAATTACTCTCAGAATAGATAAAGTTACTCATCCAGTATACTAGCGAAGTGGGTGTTAGCGGAATTGACATGTTTTTGAAAATCGATTTTAGAGAGTGTTGACTTTCCCACGCTTGGTTTTGGATTAGTGGGAAGCGAACCCGTGGTTGTAGACCACGCGCTGAGCCAACGGGTGTTCGCCGTGCCCTGACCACTCGGGCCGGTTCTTCCGCCAAATGCCAAACGCCTGCCAAACGCGTGACTGGTCGATTGCCAATCGTTCATTTATAATTCAATGTTAAATAACTCCGGCCGGTGATGTAAATCTATCAATCAATAGTCCAACATACTCAATAGCGGACCATGCCCAGCAGTGGGCATCTATTGGCCAGTGATCATCACATCAACCCAGTTTAGATATTTACATGCGTCTACTGGCGGTAGGTAATAGTATCGTTGCTTTATTAGTTTTATTAGGTACAACGCCATTCAAACCGGATCACAGTAATTTAAGTTAACACACACTCCAGCTCATTGTTCTCGTCGCTATGGACATAAATTGATATATCCCGTTACCCCAGTAATTTATTTAGCCGCAACGCACTTCAAACCGGATCAGGGTATTTACGATGACATACACTGCCCCCGTGTGCAGTTCACGTGAAAACCAGTGAACGGCACACGGGAACCACACATCTCACGGTATCCAAACCAACCTCACCAGCTCGCGGTGCACCATAGTAATCAATAAACGAGACTCTGGCTCCTACCGACCTGTATTGAGGCAGCGTGGTGGGGGCCTAAATCCCCCCCCCCCCCTTTATGAATCCCCACCATCACGGAAATCTTTGAGACAGGGGTATATCCAGTATGATGAACTTCTATATATTTACGTTTGGTATTACTTATGCGGTTGCTATGGTAACGTGCGGCTGCGGCTGCTCCCAAGGAATATTTCAAATTTATTTCAAGTCTAATTATACATTACGGCCGGTAAAGGGGACGGGTAACAGCTAGTATATATATATATATATATATATATATACTAGCTGTTACCCGCATATATATATATATATATATATATATACTTCTTCAGTGATACAATGTAAGCAACTTGGCCGCTGTTAACACGTGTCTGAAGCGACTACCCCAATGTACATTATCCACCCTGATCCGGTTTGAAGGACGCTGCAGCTATTACTGGTGGTAGTGTCTCTGTTGCCGGAGACCGTCTAGGTACCGCCGCAGCGCCTATTGCAGCCGACACACAATACTGTGCGGACATTGCTGTGATCCGGTTTGAAGGGCGCTGTAGCTATTACTAATGATAGTGTCTTTGTTATCGGGGACAATCTAGGTACCACCGCAGCGCCTATTGCAGCCGACACACAGTACTGTGCGGACATTGCTGTGATCCGGTTTGAAGGGCGCTGTAGCTATTACTAGTGATAGTGTCTTTGTTATCGGGGACAATATAGGTACCACCGCAGCGCCTATTGCAGCCGACACACAGTACTGTGCGGACATTGCTGTGATCCGGTTTGAAGGGCGCTGTAGCTATTACTAGTGATAGTGTCTTTGTTATCGGGGACAATATAGGTACCACCGCAGCGCCTATTGCAGCCGACACACAGTACTGTGCGGACATTGCTGTGATCCGGTTTGAAGGGCGCTGTAGCTATTACTAGTGATAGTGTCTTTGTTATCGGGGACAATATAGGTACCACCGCAGCGCCTATTGCAGCCGACACACAGTACTGTGCGGACATTGCTGTGATCCGGTTTGAAGGGCGCTGTAGCTATTACTAGTGATAGTGTCTTTGTTATCGGGGACAATATAGGTACCACCGCAGCGCCTATTGCAGCCGACACACAGTACTGTGCGGACATTGCTGTGATCCGGTTTGAAGGGCGCTGTAGCTATTACTAGTGATAGTGTCTTTGTTATCGGGGACAATATAGGTACCACCGCAGCGCCTATTGCAGCCGACACACAGTACTGTGCGGACATTGCTGTGATCCGGTTTGAAGGGCGCTGTAGCTATTACTAGTGATAGTGTCTTTGTTATCGGGGACAATATAGGTACCACCGCAGCGCCTATTGCAGCCGACACACAGTACTGTGCGGACATTGCTGTGATCCGGTTTGAAGGGCGCTGTAGCTATTACTAGTGATAGTGTCTTTGTTATCGGGGACAATATAGGTACCACCGCAGCGCCTATTGCAGCCGACACACAGTACTGTGCGGACATTGCTGTGATCCGGTTTGAAGGGCGCTGTAGCTATTACTAGTGATAGTGTCTTTGTTATCGGGGACAATATAGGTACCACCGCAGCGCCTATTGCAGCCGACACACAGTACTGTGCGGACATTGCTGTGATCCGGTTTGAAGGGCGCTGTAGCTATTACTAGTGATAGTGTCTTTGTTATCGGGGACAATATAGGTACCACCGCAGCGCCTATTGCAGCCGACACACAGTACTGTGCGGACATTGCTGTGATCCGGTTTGAAGGGCGCTGTAGCTATTACTAGTGATAGTGTCTTTGTTATCGGGGACAATATAGGTACCACCGCAGCGCCTATTGCAGCCGACACACAGTACTGTGCGGACATTGCTGTGATCCGGTTTGAAGGGCGCTGTAGCTATTACTAGTGATAGTGTCTTTGTTATCGGGGACAATATAGGTACCACCGCAGCGCCTATTGCAGCCGACACACAGTACTGTGCGGACATTGCTGTGATCCGGTTTGAAGGGCGCTGTAGCTATTACTAGTGATAGTGTCTTTGTTATCGGGGACAATATAGGTACCACCGCAGCGCCTATTGCAGCCGACACACAGTACTGTGCGGACATTGCTGTGATCCGGTTTGAAGGGCGCTGTAGCTATTACTAGTGATAGTGTCTTTGTTATCGGGGACAATATAGGTACCACCGCAGCGCCTATTGCAGCCGACACACAGTACTGTGCGGACATTGCTGTGATCCGGTTTGAAGGGCGCTGTAGCTATTACTAGTGATAGTGTCTTTGTTATCGGGGACAATATAGGTACCACCGCAGCGCCTATTGCAGCCGACACACAGTACTGTGCGGACATTGCTGTGATCCGGTTTGAAGGGCGCTGTAGCTATTACTAGTGATAGTGTCTTTGTTATCGGGGACAATATAGGTACCACCGCAGCGCCTATTGCAGCCGACACACAGTTTTTTTTTTTGTTTTACGTAGGAGAAATGCATACGCATACTCGTCTTCGCGAGGGCAAGGACGGGTTATGTCGGACTTGCACCGACTAAAACCACCACGATGTTCCACCTCATCGCCTGATGGCAGGGTCACGGGAACGCTTCCGTTCACAACCGCGAACCTGCCGGCGCTGGCCGTTTTCGCAGCCCCACCTAAGGAAGGAGGGATGAACTCTCCCTTTCCACGGCGCGCCCCGAACCCGTCGCCCTGAGGCGGGAGCCACGGGAGAAAACCGCTCCCCGCGGCGTTACTGATAACGAGACTATGGTGCAGTGTATACCATTCTAACTAGAACTGACCATCGAGTGAACGTCCAGCTCGTCTCGTTGACCAATGAAATAAAAAAAAAAATATCAACATCCGGTTAGTACTTACGTAGACAGTAAGCAGTAATAGAGACGGCCGCCCGTCGTCTGTCACAGTTAAAAACAAACTGCCAGTTAAACTTGGCAACGGGTCCAGGTGACCTGGATACATCACCGACTACTCCAATTGTTGAACTGACGCAGTCATTTTGCCGGACACCGTGTAGGTACCGCCGCAGCGCCTATTGCAGCCGACGCATAGTACTGTGCGGACATTGCTGTGATCCGGTTTGAAGGGCGCTACAGCTATTACTGGTGGTAGTGTCGCTGTTGCCGGAGACCGTCTAGGTACCGCCGCAGCGCCTATTGCAGCCGACACACAGTACTGTGCGGACATTGCTGTGATCCGGTTTGAAGGGCGCTGCAGCTATTACTGGTGGTAGTGTCTCTGTTGCCGGGACCGTCTAGGTACCACCGCAGCGCCTATTGCAGCCGACAGACAGTACTGTGCGGACATTGCTGTGATCCGGTTTGAAGGGCGCTGGTAATAATACGGATAATGAGGCTTAATTTTATGTCTCAAGGCGAGGACAATGTGATGCAGTATATATCATCTTAATTAGCGCCACGTTGTTATGGGCGGGCGTATCACTTGTTATCGTGTGAACGTCTCGCTCGTCTCGTCGCTTCGTTAAATAAATAGGCATTGTAAGTTACTTAGAGTGTTTACACAAGTTTCGAGACCGCTCTATAAAACCTCCGGATATGATCTATAGAACTTTCGAGATTGTTCTATGGAACCTCCGGATATGATCTATAGAACTTTCGAGATTGTTCTATAAAACCTTCGGATATGATCTATAGATCTTTGGAGATTATTCTATAAAACCTACGGATATGATCCATAGAACTTTGGAGATTGTTCTATAAAACCTACGGATATGATCTATAGAACTTTGGAGATTGTTCTATAAAACCTACGGATATGATCTATAGAACTTTGGAGATTGTTCTATAAAACCTCCGGATATGATCTATAGATCTTTGGAGATTATTCTATAAAACCTACGGATATGATCTATAGAACTTTGGAGATTGTTCTATAAAACCTACGGATATGATCTATAGAACTTTGGAGATTGTTCTATAAAACCTACGGATATGATCTATAGAACTTTGGAGATTGTTCTATAAAACCTCCGGATATGATCTATAGATCTTTGGAGATTGTTCTATAAAACCTACGGATATGATCTATAGATCTTTGGAGATTATTCTATAAAACCTACGGATATGATCTATAGAACTTTGGAGATTGTTCTATAAAACCTACGGATATGATCTATAGAACTTTGGAGATTGTTCTATAAAACCTACGGATATGATCTATAGAACTTTGGAGATTGTTCTATAAAACCTACGGATATGATCTATAGAACTTTGGAGATTGTTCTATAAAACCTCCGGATATGATCTATAGATCTTTGGAGATTGTTCTATAAAACCTACGGATATGATCTATAGATCTTTGGAGATTGTTCTATAAAACCTACGGATATGATCTATAGAACTTTCGAGATGGATCTATAGAACCTTCGTGAAGGTTGTAATAGACTTTAAAAAACATAAAAAAATATATAAAATCTAGATGGTCAAGGAACATATTTCCCAGTTTTTACTTTTAAAATGTTGATGCTCCGGTTCATCATCTTCTACTTCCTGCCCATCTTCTGCTGCGAAGCCGCGAACAACCTGAGGGCGCTGACCGAGTCGCTGGGGCAGGAGGTGATAGAAATGGACGCGCCGATTAAAGGTGTGTGTAAATATTCTAAGTAACGCGACAGTATAGACTATACATACCATCAAGAGAACGTTCCTTTCATCACCAGATGATTATGTGGTAAAGACGGCAATTAGCCTTTTCCATCGGTTGATTGATGTCCACTGCTGGACATGGTCTTGTCCAATCTGTGCTCACCGTTAACAGCATTGCACTCAGCGCAGTGTGCTTAAAGGTCATCAAAATTTACTGGTGGTAGTGTCTCTGTTGCCGGAGACCGTCTAGGTACCGCCGCAGCGCCTATTGCAGCCGACACACAGTACTGTGCGGACATTGCTGTGATCCGGTTTGAAGGACCTATAGCTATCACTGGTGGTAGTGTCTCTGTTGCCGGAGACCGTCTAGGTACCACCGCAGCGCCTATTGCAGCCGACACACAGTACTGTGCGGACATTGCTGTGATCCGGTTTGAAGGACCTATAGCTATCACTGGTGGTAGTGTCTCTGTTGCCGGAGACCGTCTAGGTACCACCGCAGCGCCTATTGCAGCCGACACACAGTACTGTGCGGACATTGCTGTGATCCGGTTTGAAGGGCGCTGTAGCTATTACTGGTGGCAGTGTCTCTGTTGCCGGAGACCGTCTAGGTACCACCGCAGCGCCTATTGCAGCCGACACACAGTACTGTGCGGACATTGCTGTGATCCGGTTTGAAGGACGCTGTAACTATTGCTGGTGGTGGTGTCTCTGTTGCCGGAGACCGTCTAGGTACCGCCGCAGCGCCTATTGCAGCCGACACACAGTACTGTGCGGACATTGCTGTGATCCGGTTTGAAGGACGCTGTAACTATTGCTGGTGGTGGTGTCTCTGTTGCCGGAGACCGTCTAGGTACCGCCGCAGCGCCTATTGCAGCCGAAACACAGTACTGTCCGGGC